>BPLR01018965.1:0-31281 GCA_021605095.1 Caerostris extrusa
ATGTAGCACGATGTTAAATTAGCTGGTTCTGTGAACGATATAGGTTTTCATTTTTGGCGAAAAATTCCAGAAGAATCAATGTAGTGGGAGCTGGCTTTCTTTTAGTGTTTTCGGTACCAATCAAGATCTGACACGTTTGAGGCCCAAATTTTTTAATTTTGAAATTCCTACATCATCAGCAAGGTAATTAATTGTAAATCGATGGTTTGCAAGCCCCAAGTCTTAAATTGTTTTGTTGGACGTGAGGTTCGTCAGTTGAGGTTGTTGGTCGACCAGAGTGCTGTTCGTCTTCAACACGTTGTTTGCTCTTTGAAGTGTTTATGCCCCTTGTAAACATTTCTTTCCGATATAGGAAGTGTTCTATACACCCAAAACTTTTTGATTCTTGCTCAATTAATTCAGACAAATCGACGGAATCAGATTTAGCAACTCACAAAGCCGACTTTCCAAACACTAAAGAATATTTTGACCAGATGTAAAGGACAGTGCCAACAACCTAAAAAGAAAACAAAAGAGTAAATATTATATGAACGGGGAAATTTAAAATTGAAAAACATTTTGGACACAGTAGTATACTTAAATGCAATGTTGATAAATGCTTATAAGGGCTGTAAACATTTATCAAAAAAGTACACTTTTGTATAAGTTCAATAAGGATATTCTAATAAAAATTTGATTTCACTTTTGACTCAATGAAACAATTTTTTTTTTCTTTATGCAGAATAACTGAAAATCGTTCACATCATTGTAATATTAACTTGTTCATTTACTTAATGCAAAAATCTAATATACAACAATGAAGAATGATTTCCATCATAATGGTCTTAATATTATGATAACATAAGATGAAGGATACCGTAAATATTTCTTCCATGTCTTATAAATAATCCTCTGTGTCCAACCAGTCATATAAATGGTATATCGCACTATATTTACTGAAGCATGTCTCTAGTTACAAATATCGGTTCCCTATAAAAATCTACATAAAAAAGGATACACATATTGTCTAATCATATCCACACAAAGTACTGTCGAGGAATGACCAATACATTCAGTATGGCGGGAGGTCTGCTGTAACAATCGTAAGGTGTAGTAATAAAATTCTATGCATTATTTTATTGCTCGGTATAAACTTTTTTATAGTATCTAGTTTCTCACTCTTTTTATCGTTATTTTTTTATCTCTTCTTCTCTATAAAAAGCTAATTTCTACTAAAATATCCCTTATAAGTATTTTGATAAATTCTCTATCAAGGTAATGACATATAATAGTTAAACTAATTGTTAAGTTAAGCTAAGTCAAACTAATTGTTAAGTTGCTAAGTCAAACTAATTGTTAGTAAAACTATCGCTAATTTAATTGCTACTAAATTTACTAAACAAACATTTCTTGCACAGTACAATTTTCGCTAAATTCTATGGGAATAATCGAAAACATAAACTGTTGTAGAGTGAGGATATCATTTAAACGTCCAATTATTGTTACAATAATATTACAATGTCCACAATTTTCATTCCATAGAGATTGTCTACAATTTACAGTTTATATTATTGCAAAGTCTTATTCACACCTTCCTGATTTCTTTTTTTTCGTTATATTCAGCCTACCAAATTAAGTGGTGGCCAAATTTAAATGTAATTTATAACTACCGAGTCAAGATGAAACCAAAGATAAAATCTTGATATTTTAAGAAAAATAATTTTTCCATAAATGTTGAGAGATTCGTGGATAGAAAACTGTATGATTAAGCCTACCCATCTCTATTATTAATCAGATTGATGATTTTAAATATTTTAAAAAGCACTGAATGCCATTGACAGCTGGCATTCAGTGCTTGGCACCAATTAAATTATTGTAAAGGGCACATAATTCAGCAATGAAGTCAAGCCATCTTCCTTTTGAGAATCCTTTGAGGCACACAAACGTTTCTCAAAAGCAAGTTGAAATAGAGAATAGTAGAGATACGATTTTAGAATAGTAAATCAGAGAGAAAGACAGACAGCTACGGTGGCTCTGGCATGCTTGTCTAATGAAGTAACATAATGAAGAAGTAGAATGAACTTCATAATTTTGATATAGGTATTATCAACAGAAAACGTTTTTGTTAGCAAGTCATTCTTAAGCTTGAGCGTCTATTGGTTAAGAATTTGTTTTCATGGGCAATAATGCTACGCCTGGTCGAGCTTAATGTTGAGAAGCTTCTATAACGTGAAAACATGACCAGAATGGATTGGCCACAGTATTCGACTGATTAAATCCATGGACATGTGTGTAATGTTTGAGTCAATGCCTTTCGGCATGAATATATACGTTGGAGAACGTCCAACAACTGAAATTAGTGCTTATTGAAGAAGATGCCTATTATGAATTACATCCACAGTTGTACAATATGGTGTTTATGAAGAGATGATACCCTTTCAGTTAAGGGACTTTATACCCCTTACTAAGAAACGATGTTTTTTATTCTAATTCTTCGTAAGACTTCGTTAAGCATTTCTACCAACGTACTCTATTAACTTTATTAATTGATTCCATATTGTATGTATTCTAGTCATTTTTTTCCATTATTGTATATTTTACTTCCTCTAAGTAAAAATACTTTCTATAATAAACAGAATTCCGTGTCTCTCTTTACTGTTTTGTAAAGTAACTGAAAAAAAAAAATTGTCGAATTTTTTTTTTCTAAGTTCCCTCTCCAGTGAATTAAGCATCAAGAATTGTTTAGTTAACAGTTTCTTAAAATCAATCTCAAAGAAAATGAATTCTGATGAATTCATCCGGCAAACACTAAAAATATTTGGAGTATGTGAATAAGCTGTTGGATAGTTATTTGAAAGTTTGGGGTAGAAGAAGATGTGTCCAAGGGACGGAATTGATGACGTGGGGCGCTAAAGTTTTTGGACATACCATCATCACTGAAAATAAAATTCCATCGATCGCTGTCCGTTTTTTTTCCACACCATCAAACCGTCCGAAAAGCAAACTTTTATCAGAATGGAATCTAGGAAGGTTTTTTTTGGGGCAAAAAAAAAAGGAATACTTTTACAAGCATTTGGAAAAGTGAGAGGTGGAGCGATAGGAAAATGTTTTTAAAAAAACAAACAGACATCGATTTATCAGAAGCAACTATTTACGATAGTGTGGAAAAGATCACGTGTGGGTTTTCACTCAGCATTTATTTGAATGCATGACATCGTTATATGAACATTTCCTTTTTGCGAAAAAATAAACTAAAAAATAAAAGGAAAGTGCAAACCATAATGATAGCATTTTAAAATGTTTTACAGTGTAATTAATGAAAAACAATATCTTTGTCTAATTGTTTAATTAGTAAATAAAATGAATAATTTAATTAATTTTACATGAACAACATAATTGCAATAGGACAACTAAATTATTTGGGTCTGAGGGCCGATGTTTGGCGCTTAGTGCGACAGGCTTTAGGGCCAAGTTCCGGTGTTACCATTGATGGTGTAGATGCTGCCGAAATCCACCTAAAACAACAGGTGACGTTCTAATATGACTCTTGGTGGCAGAGCTACTACTACTACACGACACCACATCATTGTGCCAAAGCTAAGTTGATCCTATACAATATGGGAATGATGAGGTTTAATGGGAATGATGAGGGATGAAGTTTAACTGGTCTCTGGAAGCTCTTACAGTCATATGAGACTGTGACCTACGGTTTAAAGTGGATTCGAACCACTACAAACATGCATGGCACCGCCGGAACTCGAACCTGAAACTGTGGCACCGAGTGCCAGAGCACTAGACACTCAGCCATTCATTATTGAATAATGGACAATCTTATACCCACAACTGTTGAGTATGAATATATGGTACCATTTCATTTAAGGGATGTCATATCCCTTTGCTAAGGGACATGTATTCGTTATCCTAAATCTTCGTAAGTCAAGCATCTGTACCAACTGTACTCTTTCGATGAAGCATTTATATATAGATTCCACATTGCATGTGTTCTATTCATTTTTGCATTAGAGTGTCTTCTTCTTCCTCTACGTGAAAATACTTTCTATGATATTCTGTATTTCATGTCTCCCATGGAATTACTTTCTTGTGGAATTGCAGTAAAAATAAAAATAAAACGAAATAGAAAATATATAAAATGAAATAAAAAATATAAAAAAATAAATAAAAATTTTTAATGGTTCATTCAGTGTAATTAAGCTTCAAAGAATTGTTTTGAGAACAGTGAATTATAATCAATCTCAAAGAAAATGAAGTCTAATGAATTCATCCATCACACACTAAAGAATATTTGGGGTGCGTGAATAGGCTGTTGGATAGTTTTCGTAAAAGTTGGAATAGAAGAAGGTGTGTCCTGGGGGAGGAATGGGTGACGTGTGGCGGAAAATTTTTTGGACATCCCATCATTCTTCAAAATAAAATTTCATTGATCGCTGTCGGCTTTTTTTTTTTCCATACCATCAAACCGTCAGAAAAGCAAACTTTTATCTAACTATAGTCATAAAATTCCCATTTGTTACAATAGTAATATATGTCATATAGCTTTACTACCTCAGCAAAGCAATGTTACCACTTCGAATAAAATATGTAATGACATATAATATCGTCAGTAAAAACAATTTTACACAGATTTTACATTTATTTACAGAATTTTACACACAATTTCTTACACAGATTTTAAACCATTTAGAATAATTCTTATTTAAACTAGCTAAACGTGTATCAAACTTACTGAAGAAATTTAAAAATTAAAGAAGAAATTTAAAAATTAAAGAAGAAATTAAAAAATTGCTTAGTCCTTTTAACTTAATTACTGGAGGTTGGTCATTAATTCAAGTGTTCCTTTTGTTAATCTTAAAGGCAACCAACCTTGTTTTTATTTCCAACTCCCCATACAACACATCTATTGCATGCAAATTCGCTAATGTAAGCATTAAGCTGACATAATGGAGGCAGACGAAGGATTAAGTTGGTGTTCTCCTGTTACATTGGAAATATCACTTTTTATAAGAATGCCTTTTTGAGTCGATAAAGGGATTATTTATGGTAATACAATTAAACAGACATAATTTTCACGTCAGAATGAAAATTTATGATTAAGATTCAATTAAGTAATGCGTCACTTAATACAGCATCAGAATTAAGTAATGTTCTAATGTTAACAAATCAAAAGTAAAGCAAAATGTTCATGTCTCAGATATGCAAATTTACATTTCTTAACTCTGTATTACCTTAAATATCTTTTAATTTAATTTTTTACTAAATATAGTCTGAAACGAACAATTAAAGAAATTTCTTCATTACTCGTTGACACTTTTCAGCTAATAAAATTCTATTTACGCATTTACATCATTTCTAAAGAGAATAATTTAGATAGCATTAGGTTAATTCATAATTTATTAATGAATTAAAAGGTAAAAGGGAAATATAATTAACTCTCGTTAATCTCGCCTAAGGTATTTCTCACCATCTTTTAGGAAAAAATCTACGTAACTACTTAGATAATGTCGTCCATTATAACATTTCTTCGATACATTACATTATTCTTCTTCTTTTTTAACATGTAAGATAAACTACTCTATTATGAGGAATATTTGCATTAATTTTCAAAAATAATTGATTTTACTATTTTAAAGTCATTATTTCCTTATTTAAACATAGCAAAATTTTTTACTTTTAATGTTATTTATATATAGGAGCTACAGATTAAACTTGCCATTGTCATATTATAATAAAGAGACGATATTTTTTTAGATTACAGCAATTTACCGTTAAATGTCTTAAAATAAACACAAAATGTAATGAAAAATCTGCAATTAATTTTATTGAAAGGAATGGAGTTGTATCCTACAACATGATAGGTTCGGGCCAATACATACAACTAACGTTAGAAGCTTCTAAAGAAACTCAAGCCAAAACAACAGTTTTAAAAGCTTCTAAACAAACTTAAGCCAATACAAACAAACTAATCATACCAACTCGATCAAACAAACCATACCTGCTATACTCTAGTTAATCAAACCAATCAACTAGTCCAACTAAAAATACCAACATGATCAAGCCTACTCGAGTCAATACAAATCAACTATCAGTCAGCCTATGTAAAAAAACCAACCAATACTGCAGAAATATACCAACTCAAGCCAACAAAAATTTCTCCAGAAGATTCCATAAGGACAAAAGTGTCCATGTTAATTTAGAAATGAATTTTGTGTCTCTACGGATTGCTCGTATGAGAATCATTGAGATAATTCAACCTTGTAAGGCAATAAAATTTTTATCGATTCACATCCTATGTATTTACATTGCACAGAAATGCAGAAGACAAAGTGAATTTTTATATTCAGATCATTATTACCATAACTATAGAAAATTCAACTTTGCCATCGGTCAAATTTATGTATTCGAGTTTTATTAGCATCGTTATATTAAGTACTTCCTGCGACTAGGGAGTTTCATCTAGAGAGAAGTAATGCAAATAATTCACTTTTCTCTTATATATTATTTACTCTTTATAACGGTCCATCGTAATAGAAACAATTTGAACTTATCATTTAATAAAAGCTTTTAAGTATTTATTTCAAGAGATTATTAGTTATATTCACTTTTGTCCCTAATGAACTTGCTTGCTCTTGATTTATCTATGTGTGTTCCCATGCATGAATATTTATCGCATGGTGTAATAAAATTTTTGATGGCAATTTCTCTAACAGATCAGACAATCACCTACAATGAAAATACACTGGTGTGCAAAACTTAAGCAACAGGTGGGTTTTTTGCCATAACTCCACGAGAAATCATCTGAGAGACATGGCATTCAGAAATGAGGGAGAGTATTATATACGTAAAGGATGACGAAAGCATCGGAGCTGAAAAAGGAATGCAATGCATACGGTATGGAATCAAACAAAAACAAGCTTTATTGAAAGCATAAGTATCCTGATTTATGATTGTCTATCAAGAGGAAGAACAACAATCAGATGTTCCTTAATATGGGATATGCCCTCCCCTCACTGCAATGGTTGCTTCGCACCGTCTCCGCATACTCAGAACCAGCTGGTGCAACATTTCTTGCGGTAGGAGTGCCCATTCCTCAATCAGCATCTGTTTGAGTTGTTGGGTGTTCTCCGGAGGATGTAAGGCGTGCTGCAATGCATCTCCCCCAAAGCAACCCATACATGTTCAATGGGATTTAAATCTGGGGAGTACGCTGGCCAATCCATTCGAGTGATATCTTCCCTTTCCAGTAGCCCTCAACAGCAAGAGTCCGATGTGGCCGTGCAATGTCATTCATAAAAATGAAGTGTCTGGGTCAATGGCACCTCGGAACAGACTCACATGGGGAAGGAGTACCTCCTCACAATAGCGATCACCGGTTACAGACCCTCTGTCGAAAACGTGGAGCTCAGTTCGCCCGTTCAGCAAAATGCCTCCCCAGACAAGAACTCCAGAACCACCATAACGGTGTCTTCCCCTTGAGGTTACTGGGATAAAACCGGGTCCCGACCTCTCTCCAAATCAAAACGCGTCGAGAATCGCTTCTGGTACAGAACCGACTCTCATCCGTAAAGAGGACACCCTCCATCGATCAGTTGTCCATTTTTTGTGCTCTCTGCACCACTGTAAACGGTGGCGTCGGTAGCCAACTTTCAACGGGGGCAGCGTTCAGGACGGCGGGCGAATAGGCCCACTTTGTGAAGGCGTCTGGCTACAGTAAACCGCGACACTTGTCGCCCCGTTGCTGTACAGAGTTGATGAGCAATGGCGCCTGCTGACTGCTGTTGGCCTCATTTCGCCTGCAGGACGATATATCAGTCATCCCCTGCAGTTGTCTTCCTCGGGCGGCCACCACCAACCTTTCTAACAGCTGTACCTGTGGTTTGGAAAGCTTTTCTAGCGCGTGAAACGACACTTTGATTCCGAACTCTGCAGCTACACTGGTGACAGTACGCCCCTCCTCCAGCTTTCCGATCATTCATCCACGTGTGAAGTCGTCCAGGTGATTTCTTCCAGCCATATTTCACGAACTGATTCACTGGCACTTGCAGCGAATATGTTGAATTGCGTCTCCGTCCTTCCTTTTATTCTACTGTTGAGCTGCGAGTGCCGACATCACGCGTTTTGCGTACGCTCACGTCATCTCCGAGATATTTTTGACGTTTCTACTGACTTATGTGTTCATTGTACTGATTTCCAGCCCTCTTTTTCTGCAATTTCATGGCTATCTGCTAAACTATTACATTGTTGTTTAAGTTTTGCACACCAGTGTAATTAAGCTTAAGTCTTTTCTTACACTCTCTACTTTCCCTATTTTCTGATTATTAAGCTTAATTGCTTTGGATCTAACGCCTCATTTACAACTGTAAACAATTCCTGGATTTTTTTCTTTCTCTCTAAAATTAGTGTTCTAAAAAACTGAAGTATTACTGATTTTAATGTTGTATATATATTTCTAAAAAGCAGATGAAATTATATATTCCTAATATTTAAGAGTATGTATTTCTAAGACAGTTACTCTTCATATTATAAAACTTTCTTATTTTTGTTGATTTCCTGGATACACATTTTTCACCTTGTTACTTGTAAATATTTATACCACTGTAGTGTTGAATTTTATAGTTCATAACGTGATTATCTGGAACCTGATGGCCGAGTGACAAGTACTCTGGTACTTGGTGCTACAGTCTTCGTGCTCGAGTCCCTGTGGTGGTACGGAATCCACTTTAAAACCACTTGTGCAATCTGATTGTTACTACTACTAAACTCCTACTAGGCATCACTATGCATAGAAATGAGTTGCCCCTTTACAATTTGGGAATGATATGGATGAGAAGTCTGATTGGGCTGTGTAACGGTCTACAATCATATAAGACCGGGAGCTACGATTTAAGATAGATTCGAACCATTACAAACATGCATGGCCCCGTCGAGACTCGTGCCCGGAAACTGTGTCTCCGAGCGCCATAACGTTGTTACTCGGCCATTTAAGCCCCCTTGCAATCTGACTGTGACCAATATGACTATTGGGCGTAGGACTAACTGCCCTACCCCGTAGAAAAAAAATATCCGTCTTGAAATCTGCCAGTAGATTAATCACCGATTCGATCTCCGGTGTCGAAATCTGCCTACAGAGATTTTTGGCTTGTTCTATCATAGGACTGCTGCACCAAAGATGAAGAAGACTTTGGATTATCTATACACCATCATGTTATGGTTCAACGATATGACTTGTGACAACCCTACCCCATAAAATAGAAAAACTCTCCACCCTCTGAATCTGCCAGTAGCCAGAGAACCCATCATGGCGTTGTTGAGTCAATGACAAAGAAGAAAGTGGTTATCTGTACAACATCAATCGAAACATTTTAATAAATTAAATGTAGTTGACTTGAATTTAATTATCATTATTATTACAACAGACACCATTCCATGGACAACAGACATATTCAGTGAAGAATGATAGCATTCCAACAACAACACACAGCTTCATTAAACTGCAACATAATTTTTCCTAAAGTATAAAACAATTTTTTTAAAAAAGCACCAAAATAATTTTCATGGATTTTAATCCTCAACTCATTTGAACATCGAAGCCATTTCACCTTCGATGCACACAGAGGGAACGAGCATAAAAACATATTCCCATCCCACCCTCAACCGTTTTCTGACGTTCTAACTACCAGGTGTGTCGTTCTGAAACTGGAATATCCTACAGAAAACAAAATACGGAGCGGCAATAAATGTTCCCGAAGCTGCAATCGATAGCGGCCATTAAGGGGGGGAGTGAAAAATAAACTTCTTTGATATGTGACTCTTAACTGCAACCGCGAAGTTCGAGGGGTGTTCTTTTGATTTTCCGCAATAATCTATAACCGCCTGTCGTTATTCCTTTCCGAATCATTCCGCAAAACAGGAATTGAATCCAATGAAACCCCTTTTTTTTTCTTTCTTTTGTTGCTGTTCCGATTTTCTTTACGATGGTTTTGAGAGACGACGTTTCATTTCGTTTTACGGTCTCGTTGAACTTCGGGCTATTTTCTTTTTTTTTTTGGTTCTGTTCGATGCATAAAGAACAAACAATTATTTAAAATAAACTATGAAGGAGATGTGTAAGATTATTTTTACTGAATACTAGAAAGATGAACAAATATACTTTTAAATTTCAAATTAACCGATACTTATTTTAAATTATAAAATATAAAATTTTATTTGGTACTTTATTGTAAAAATATAGCTCACTTTATGTGAGTTATATTATTTTCAACTTCAAGGTTAAACAAAGATGTAGCTCATAAAGAAATCATCAGATATTCACTATACTTAACAAAGCCAATTGCTACTTCACCAATTCCATGGCGGAAATTTCCATACTTTGATATTTACCATTTATAAATTACTATTTATATAATTATTTCCATACTTTCACCAATTCCATAATGATAGCATTTCAAAATGTTTTACAGTGTAATTAATGAAAAACGATATGTTTTAATTTTAGAGTAATTAAATGAAATGAAAAATTTAATTAATTTTACATGAACAATGTAATTTCAATAGTAGAACATAATTAGAGGGGTCTGATGGATGAATGACTAACGTTCTGACTTTCAGTGCTACAAGCTTCAGGCTCGTGTCCTGGTGGTGCATTGATATTGTAGAGGTTCGGAATTCATTTTAGGTCGTAGATCTCAGTCTAATATGACTGTTGGACGTAGGGCTGACAATCCTATCCCGTAATAAAAAGAAAACATCTCCTATTCGAAACCTGCCAGTAGGCAAACAGCTTTGTCCCACCATGGGTCTGTTGCGCCAATGAAAACGAGCAACAACAATTAAATTAAAAATCACGAAATTTTGTAATATTCTGTTTTTATGTTGTGAATAACAAAATTTAAAGGAGTATTATAAGCACAATATTCGAATAACTTAGGTACATATAAGTACCTTTAAGTCTTTTTCTTTATGTAAATTATCAGTGAACATTACTAATTGATTCCATATTATATGTTTTCTATTCATTTCTTTCATTCATCTTGAATGTCTTCTTAATCTAAATAAAAATAATTTCTTTGATATTATGAATTTCATATCTCCCAGGGGTTTCTTGTGGAGTTACAGTAAAAATAAAAATTGTCGTTTTTTTATGTTACTCTCACCAGTTTAATTAAGCATCAAAGAATTGTTTGGTGAAAAGGTAATTATAACTAATCTCAAATATAATGAAGTCTGATGAATTCATCCATCAAACGCTAAAGAATAATTGTAGTGTGAATAAGTTGTTGGATAGTTTTTCAAAAGTTTGGAGTGGATGAAGATTTGTCCTAGGGGCGGAAGATTTTTGGGCATCCATCATCTTTGAAAATAAAATTCCATCGATCGCTGCCCGCCTTTTTTTTTTTTTCCACACCATCAACCAATTAGAAAAGCAAACTTATCAGCCGGAATCAAGGAGAATTTTTCAGGGCAAAAAAATCGAATAGTTCGACAAGATTTTGGAAAAGTGAGCGATAGGAAAATGTTTTTAAAAAATAAACAAAAATCGATTTATCAGAACCGACAATTTCAAATAGTGGGAAAATTATCACGTGCGGGCTTCTACTCTGCATTTATTTGAATGTAAGGCATCGTTATGTGCCTTTTTCATTCATGAAAAATAAACTGAAAAAAAAAAAAGGAAAAGCGAAAACTATATTGATTGCATTTGAAATGTTTTATAATATAATTAATGAAAGATAATATATGCGTTTAATATTTTAAATTAATAAATTGAAATAAACAAATTAATTAATTTTATATGAACAACATATTTTTTAATACTATAACTAAATCAGCCAGCTTGAGGGGCGAATAACTTGCGCTGTAGCCCCAGCTGCCACAGGCTACAAGTTCAAGTTTCGACGGTGCCCATAGTAAGCCAAAGTCGTCTGCTGACAGAGAGATTTCGAAACATGAGATGTTTTCGTTTTATGGGGAAGGATTGTCAGCGTACGCCCAACGCTCTACAGTGCTATTAGACCGAGACCTACGATTTGAAGTGGATTCTGAAGCACTTCAAACATTCATGGCACCGCCGAGAATAATAAATGCTTATAAATACTTATATATGTAAACATTGAGGATTGACTAATAGAAATATTTGAATTAAATAACGAATTAGAAATTCATACATTTAGTGCATATCAGTTTTCTATATTTTTCAGAAAAGTAGTGATTACTTCTTACTTAATTTTTGTCATAATATCGTGAATACCCATTTCTTACAATAGTAATATATGTCATATAGCTTTACAAACATTAACAAAGCAATGCTACCAACTGGTAAATAAAATATATAATGACATATAAAATGGGCAGTAAAAACTATTTTGTATTCAATAATTCTTACGCAGATTTTAAATCATTTAGAATAATTTCTATTAAGACAAGCTAAACTCCAATCCGAGTTTCTGAAGAGGTTAAAAATTTACTTAGTCTTTTTAACTTAATTACTGGAGGTTAGCCACCAATTCAAGCGTTCCTGGTGGTAGTCTTAAAGGCAATCAAACCTTGTTTTTATTTTCAACTCCTCAGAAAACACATCTATTGAATGCAAATTCGCTAATATAAGCTTTAAGCTGACATAATGGAGGTAGACGGAGGATTAGGTTGGTGTTCTCCTCTTACATTCGAAACCTCATTTTTTATAAGAATGCCTTTTTCGAGTTTATAAAAAAAGGATTATTTATGTTAATAAAATCAAGTTAAGTAGCAAAATAATTTTTACGTCAGAATGATAAGTTATGATTAAGATTCAATTAAGTAATACGTCACTTACTTAATAAGCATCAGAATTAAGTAAAGTTTCAATGTTAGTAAATCAAAAGCAAAGCAAAATATTCATTGTCTCAGATATGCAAATTTAGATGCCTTAAACTCTGTATTACCTTAAATATATTTCTATTTGAATTTTAATACTTATATCTTGCAGAGAACAATTGAAGGAACTTTTTTTCATTAATCGTCGACAATTTTGAGCTAATAAAATTATATTTACTCATTTACATCATTTCTAAAGAAAATAATTTAGGTAGCATTAGGTTGATGCATAATTTATTAATGAATTAAAAGGTAAAGGAAAATATAATTAACTCTCGTTAATCATGCCTAAGATATTTCCCATCTTTTATAAAAAAAACAAATCTACTTAACTTAGATAAAATATTCATTATAACATTCCTTCGATGTATTATTATATTTTTTTTTTTTTTTAATTTTTTTTGACATGGAGATTTAACTAAAGATTACTCTATTATGTGGAATATTAGCATTAATATTCAAAATTAATTTATATTACTTTTCTATTTTAATGTCATTATTTCTCTATTAAAACATTTCAAAACTTTTTGCTTTTAATTTTATTTATATATAGGAACTATATCATGCAGATAAAACATGACATTGTCATATTTGTTATAACATAATAAAGAGACGATAGTTTCTTAGATTACAGCAATTCACTATTAAATGTCATAAAATAAACACAAAATGTAATAAAAAATATGCAATTAATTTCATTACTCTGAATTGAGTCATCCTACAACTTGGTTAGTTTGAACCAATGCAACTACTTAAGAAGCTTCTAAAAAAACTCGAGTCAATACAAACCAACCAATCATACCAACTCGATCAAACCAACCATACTAGCAATACTCTAGCAAATACAAACCAAACAATTATACCAGTGGACCAATCCAACAAAACATACCATCATGATCAACCATACTTGAACCAATACAAACCAACCAATTATACCAAATTAACCAAAAATCCAAACATGCTAACTTGATCAACCATACTGGAACCAAACAAATCAACTATCATTAACGTATATAAACCAAAACTCGAGTCAATACAAAAACCAATCATACCAACTCGATCAAACCAACCATACTTACTCTACAAATACAAAACCAAACAAATACCAATGGAGCAATCCAACAAAACATACCATCATGATCAACCATACTTGAACCAATACAAACCAACCAATTATACCAAATGGACCAAAAATCCAAACATTTGATCAACCATTGGAACCAATACAAATCAACTATCATTAACAAACATATATAAACCAATCGACCATTAATACAGAAATATTTTCCAGCCAATAAAAACTGCTCCAGAACCTTATTAAGGACAAAAGTACAAATTGAATTTGTCTTGAAAGAGAAAAGTGTCTTTTGTTGAATTTTAAAATCTTCAGGTTGCACGCATGAGAATCATTGAGATAGTTCAACCTTGTATTGCAATAATAATTCTATCGACCCACATCTTTCGTAATTCCATTGTACATAAATGGAGAAAACAGAGGGAATTTTTATATTATTATTGTTGTCATAATTGAAGAAAATTTATCTTTACCATTGGTTAAATTTCTGTATTTGTGTTCTGCTTTTATTAGCATCGTTGTATTAAGTACTTCCTGCGTCTAGGTAGAGTTTCATCTAGAGCAAAGTAAGGCAAATAATTCACTTTTCTTATATATTTTCTTACCCTTCATATTAAGACCCAACGTAATAGAAACAATTTAAACTTGTCATTTATTTAATCGCTATGAAGATAAATATTTCAATAATTACAAAAGTTATATGAATATTTATTTTAAGAGATAATTTGTTATACTCACTTTTGCATTATTGGAAAACTAAACTCATTTGTTCCTAATGAACATGCTTGCCCTTGAGTTATTGATGTGTGCTCCAATATAAGAATATTTACCGCGTAGTACAATAAAATTATTGATGGTAAATTCTCTAACAGATCAGATAATCACTTGTAAAGAAAATAATAAAGCAACAGTGTATTTTCTGAAACTCTCTAACTTTTCTATTTTCTGATTTATTATTAAACTCAATTGTTTTGGATTTTACGCCTCATTTACGACTGCAAACAATTCTTGGCTTTTCTCTTCTTTCTTTCTTTTTCTAGAATTTTTCTTTAAAAAACAGATGTAATACTGATTTTAATTTTGTATGTATTTCTAAAATGTAGATGAAAGTATATATCTTTAAGAGTATGTATTTCAGAGAAAATTACTCTTAGGATAATAAAACTCTCTCCTTTTTGTTGATTTCCTAGATGCACTTTCTTCGTCTTCTTCGTCTTTATATTATTGCAGAGTTAAACTTTATAATTAGTTACTTGATTATCTGTAGTCTGATAGCCGAGTGACTACGCGCTCTGGGTGCCACAAGTTTAGATTTCAAGTCCCGGCGGTGCCTAGATGTTTGTAGGGGTACAGAATCCACTTCAAATAGCAAGTTCCGATCTCATGTAACCGTATGGGCATAAACTAGGAAATTCGTCGCAGGGCGTAGGGCTTTGGGACCAGGACAAAGCATTAGCCTCCTCAAATTAACCACTATGTAATTGGTGTAATTGAAATTAATATAATTAAACAATTCTTCATGCTAAGTATGTAGAGAAGTAATAATGAATTTCTGGATGATTTCTTTATAAGCTACATCTTAGTGTAGCCTTGAAATTGCACGTAATATAATTCATATAAAAATTATGTATCTTATAGTGAAAAAAAGATTACTATATATTTTAATTAAAGAACAAAATAAAATTTTTTAAAGTAAGTATTGGTTTATCTGAAATTTACAAGTATATTTGTTCATCTTTCCAGTCTTCAGTAAAAAAAATAATCTTATAATAGTAAAGAATTTCTAATTGGTTTATTTTAAATAATTGTTTGTTCTTTACGCATTCGAGAAAATAAAAAAAAAAATGAAATTCACCCTAAGTTCAATCAGACCGTAAAAGGACGTCTCTCAAAACCATCATAGCTCACGAAAGAAAATCGGGAACGGTAACAAAAGAAAAAAAAAAATTGGATTTCATTGGATTCAATTACTGTTCTGCGGAATGATTCGGAAAGGAATAACGACACGCGGTTATAGATTATTGCGGAAGATCAAAAGAGCACCCCTCGAACTTCGCGGTTACAGTTAAGACTCACATATCAAACAGATTTCTGGAGAAGTTTTATTTTTTTATCTCCCCCACCTTAATGAGTGCTATCGATTACAGCTCCGGAGAACATTTATTGCCGCTGCTTATTTTGTTTTTGTGCGGATATTCCAATTTCAGAACGACCAACCTGAGAGATGGAACGACAGAAAAGGGTTGAGGGAAGGAAGGGAATGCGTTTTTAATGCTCGTGCCCTCTGTGCATCGAAGGTGAAATGGCTTTCGATTTTCACAACGATTTGAGAATTAAAATTCGGAAGAAAATATATTTATTTGACTTTTTTTTAAATACTTTCAGCCTCTAAGGAAAACATTATTGCAGTTCGATAAAGCTGAGTGTTGTTGTCGGAATACTATCAATCTTCATTGATTGTGTCTGTTGTCCATGGGATGGTATTTGTTGTAATAATTATGCTACATAAATTCAAGTCAACTACATTTAATTTATTAAAACATTTAAATAGATGTTGTATGGATAATCACATTTTTTTTCTTCATTGTCACAATTGTCTCATAATGGGCCAAGTCGTCTGCCTACAGGCAGATTTCGAGACCGGAGATGTTTTCTTTTCTTACGGGTTGTGGTGTCAGCACTACCCCGTAAGAAAAAGCCATATCGTCATATTGGCCCGGACTTTATTTACGGGGTAAATAAAGGGATCAGGATTTATGGAGGTAGCTTGAAGGTAAGGTTAGTTTTCAGGTAGATTACCGAGTAGTTTGTCGCTTACGATCTTATATGACTGTATAGCGACAAAATGATGAGTTTAATGACAAATGATTGTCCAGATGGCCGAGTTACTAGCGCTGTAGAGCTCGGTGCCACAGCTTTCAGGTTCGAGTCCTGGCAATGCCATGGATGTTTGTGGTTGTTCGAATCCACATTAGATTTTTAGGTCCCTGTCAGATATGACTGTTGCGCGTAGGGCTAACAACTCTACCCAGTAAAAAGTACACATCTCATGTTTCTTAATTTGCTAGTAGACGGACGGCTTTGGCCCATATAGAGCTGTTGGACTATTGAAGAAGAAGAATGTGTTGATCATCAGGATCAAAGTCCTCTTAAAAAATGAACTTCTATTATCTCAATTGTGGATGGACTTCTTGCTGCCACTCTAATTAAAACGCGAACAACCAGTGTGAAATTTCTAGCGTTCGCACCCTCTTCCATCCGAACGAAAGCGCTTTCCAGCAAACAAATTAAACATTTCATTTCTGCAAAATATACAGGAATTTTAGGTTCAACATCACTTGCTGTATTTTAAGCCAGTTGCCTTTCTCGCTCAGAAGGCCAACATGCATATTGGCTTCAAGTTTAAGTTTCAAGTCTCCGCACATGTCACTTCAATATTTAACAAAACTTGGTTAGGCCCGTAAGATCAGAAACATGATAAGGACCATGTGATTAACACTTCAGTTAGAGCTGTGAGATTAGAAGGACCATGGTTGGGACCATGAAATCAAAAACTTTATTAAGACTATGAGATCTAAAACTTTGTTATGACTATGAGTTAAAAAAATTTAATTAGAGATATGAAATTAAAAACCTGGTTATAGATTGAAATAATATATCTGATTAGGGCCATGAGAACAAAACTTGATTGGGGTTATTAGTTACAAAAATAGATCTGTTAAGAAAAGTTAGATCTGCGGCATCAAAATGCTGGTTAGGATAAAGTTATCAAAAAAACTTAGTTAAGGTCATGACATAAAAGATTTAGTTAAATCTAAGAAATCAAAAACCTTGTTAGAGCTATGAAATTAAAAACTTGTTAAAACATAAGCATAGAACTCTAATATTGTTTTACATCCTACTTTAAACAAATTACAACATAACTTAATTAAATGGGATTTCATTAAAAATTTGATTTAACTAGACAAACCGAAATATTCTTTTATTAAGAAAATAATAAAATTATATTTTTTACTCTTCCTTTATTCTTAAATAAAAGCATTATCCAAAGTATTTTTTTCTAATGAAACCATGTCGACTGTTTAGACAACCCAAAAACAAAAAAAAATCACATATAAATACCCACGACTACATAAAGTTAAATATATTTCTCAGTTTAATAAATATTTTCTTATAATGGTATAATAAATAATTTCCAACAAATTTCCAAGTCTAACAAGGCAGAGCAAAAAATGATTATTGTCTAAAGAGTTAATATCACAAATTTAGAGAAATCTTTTTGCAAACTTCAGTTAAAATTATTTTCGTAAGACATTTGTTTAAAATGATTTATCTTCTTCATACAAATATCACGAACTTTTATTCATTGTCACAATAGAAGATATGTTATTTTTTTTATTTCTCAAAAAATTTCTACTTTTAGTATCAAATATAGCATAGTATGAAACTAGAAAGGTTTTTTACTTGTCATTTTTAAATGTGACTGCAAAAATCGAAATGTTTTTTTTTTTTTTTTTTTTTGATTATTCTTTTACTTTTATTCTTTCTAGCGCCATTTTAGAAAACAGAAATTGATTCCAGAAATATATTTTTCCTTTTTCTCTTAAAAAATCCTCGATAAAAAAAATTAAAAGATATTTTTTTTAATCATTTAATTCTATTATTGAATATCGGATAATCTTTGGAACATTTTTTTTTCATTTTCTAAGAAACATTTTTGCAGAGAAGAAAAATTTAAATGTAGTTTGAATTTTAAGGATGTCTGATATATATTTCACAGAATGCTATCGTTATCTATTTTTTTAATTTTAAAATATTTATTTTCCCTTTTTTCAATCTTTATCTTAAGGAATTTATTTTTTAGAAAAAAAAATCTACTTTCCACCAATCTACTACCACCGCCAGTATTTGATCATGAATCCTGTATTACCAAACGTTGGAGAGCTAGCCAATTGGCCATCAAGCCCTTTTATTAAAATGCAGAAAGCTCTAAATTTTAAAATGCAAAGCAATGTAATTTTCTGCTGTTAGTAGTTAATTTTCTTCAAAAAACTTAGATCAAATTATGACAATACTAATTATACTACCACATTATTATAGTAAAGTCTTTTATACGAAGATTATTTTTATACTGAGACTGTTTTTTCATTACCAAATTCTCATGCAAAATAAAAAAATCTCCCAAAAAGAATGGATATGGTTTCTGAAGAAGATATTCTATAAAGTAAATTGTGGCTGTGGTAACATACAATCATTTTTGGCCTAGAGATAAACTTTTTCATTTCCGGGCACCCGGCAATGACTGGGATCTCCCAGCAATTGCATTCGATTGATTTATTTTAGCCTCTTCTACAAGGAAGCAATCACTAGGTGTATAGGAGACAGTTGCCAAGATTGCAGTTTGGGGTTCAATAAAGAAAACTGCTTTATTAAAAATAGTAGTTAGGTCCATTATAATGAACAATGTGTCTCAGTCTTATGAAAACATGTATTTCTAATAAACAAGTTATGGCATAAAAATAACACTATGAATTAATTTAAATGGTTAATAGAAGTTTTTATACAAAGAATTCTGCAGAGCAATGACTATTTTTTCATCGCCAAATTCCTAATGCAAAATAACAAATTTTCCCAAAAGAATAGACGACGTCTCAAAAGAATAAATAAAAAGGAATAATGAATTGAATTTAGTAGATCAGCATTTTATTAATTCACAGTCATGATCTTAAGTATTATAGAAAATTCACCGAAGCAGACGGAATCAATTGTTTGCTCCGAATCAACAGAAGAACGAGTGACACAAGAGCGTCGCCATCTGTGTTTGCAGATTGAAACCCCCATCAGCGTCTGTCCACGTGTATCTTTCCTTTTACTTCCCTCATACTGGTGATGGAAGATGATGAATAGAATGTAAATGTTGCATTTCTTGTCTCTTCACTTGTTTTCTATGTTTTTGGATTATAAATGAAGGTGCGGATATTTTTTCTTTTAATAAAAGAAAATATCCGCACATCAATAATAAAATCGTTTTGTGGAATTCATAAAAATATGAAAAGATTTATTTTAAATAATGCTGAATAAAGTTTCCTCAATAATATGGCAAAAATTATATGCTATATTTTCCTATAATGTGGCTATATTTTCCTGTAATATGTCAAAATTTATATGGCTATATTTTCCTGTAATATGGAACAAATTATATGGCTATATTTTCCGGTCATATGGTAAAAATTATTTGGCTATATTTCCTGTGATATGGCAAAAATTATGTGGCTATATTTTCCTGTGATTCGGCAGAAATTGTATGACTATATTTTCTTGTAAGACGACAGAAAGGAATAATTTATTAAATTACATTTCTATACAACAGGCTAAATAGCCAATTGGGCTTCACAAAATGTTTTATAAGATGCAAATAGTCAAAGACTGAATCGTGACAACCTTTATTACTTCTAAGCAAGTTGAAAGTATTTGATTTTCAAAAGAAAAGAAAAACATTTGTAATATACATATTACAATTTCGCTTACGTTTCACCAGCTTACGTTCAGTAAAAAAATTTGTCCAACGCACTTCTGGCTTCTCGTCAAGGTGTTTCGGAAAAATGACATTGTCTGGTTATTCCAGACAATTCAAAAATGGCTTTATTTTTGTAGTTTTGACATCCATTCGGTACAGCATTTGACATCCATTTGGTAAAGCATTTGACATCTGTTTGCTAAAAGTGTTTCACATCCACTTTGAAAAAAATTTACATCAATTTGCTAAAGAGTTTAAAGCAAGCTAATCATATTCCAAACAATGTTATACATAAAAATAAACTTTTTTTGCATTCAAACAGGACGTATCCAAAAAATGACGTATACCGAGGTGCCATTGGGTATTTATAAGATCTATGTTTTAAATAAATAAATATTTCTTCTGGTAAACTTTTTATTTTTTTTTTATGTACTTAAGAATAATTTGTAATTAAGTACCGTAATTTGTATAGCTTCAGTTCTCTAGAAATTGAAACATAATTCAAGACTAAAAGCATGAATCCACAATATGTATAAATGTCAATTCACCCTTATAAACTATTCCTCTGTAGCCCTTTGAACTCTTAAAAATTGTTTATCATTTATTGGAGGAAAAGAATAGTTGAGAAAAAAAAAGAAAATATGGGGAGTGAATTTATTACAGTTTCTTTCCATAGTTGAATTCGGCAGCAAAGGGATTATAATCGGCCTTCGAGTTAGAGGTTTATGAATAAAACTCTATTTATAAGATCTACTGGAGACCTCCTACTATCATTTAGCAGACGCCTAGCCGGAATTCAATGCGTCGTTTTCTATTTGTTAACGATTTATGTACATTCACTTAACTTGGAAGCAGGAGAGGGAAAAATTCTGACGTCATTGAGGAAGTTAGATCAAATTGATCCATTAGTCATTATATTATTTAAACGCTGTTTTAATTATTTTATTACAAAATAAAACATCTCGTTAAATCCTCAGTACAATATAACTCATTTAAAATAACCTAATTTTCTTAATGTATAAGATTAGTGAGCGTACAGAACAAATATATATATATATATGTGTGTGTGTATGTAGCGTTATTTAAATCATGTAACATTGTAAAATTGAAATGTAGTAGAAGCATTTCTCTCTAGCATTCGGCGCCACCGGTTTCGGGTTTGAGTCCCAGCAGTGTAATGGATGTCTGTAGTCCCAGTAGTGTAATGGATGTTTAAACCGCAGATCAATGTTTAATATGGTTGCTTTTAGAGCGTTGTACCATTGAAGAAGATGAAGTATTTCTTGCAATAATGTTAGGGCAATACAATAATGATAACAACAATAGAATCCTGTAGCCAAATTTTGTTTCTATTATATTATATAATAAAATGCATCGCCAGGATGCCAAGTCGCCAAGTAAACATAATAATGATTGCAGCAAAAGTAATCAATATCCATCCAGTTAAGTCCGCGGTTAAACAATATTACTTTTCAAAATCCATCAATATAAAATAAACAAAATGACTGCAAGTGAACAGACAAAAGTTCGATGTCGTTGTCATTAAAAAACGCAATATTTATAGCGTAAAAATTCATCCAAATACGTTAACGTTAGGCTTTGAAGCCAGTTAATACGTCAATTTTTATTCCTGCCAAAATACTTTAACGCCAAATAATTATCCCTATCCAGCCAAAGTTTTATTCTAAAATTTTTACCCCAAAATGTATCGCTTTTATCACCAAATTTTTCACTAACAGAATTTTTTTTTTAAATTGCTCATACGCCAAAATATATTGCTTTATCGCCAAATTTTATCACTAAGATATTTTATTCTTAAATGCATTTTCACCAATTGTTATGTGGAATTTTATTTTTGCTAACGCACAAAAATGTATCGTTTAAACAAAGATAATAATCGCTGTTAAATGATATTTAAAGTTATTCGCTAATTCACCATTTTTTTTTTTTTTTTTTTTTTTTTTTTTTTGTAATTCAAAAAATTAGTCATGTTCTTTATCGCCTAATGATAAATTAATATTAACAAAAGATATTATTGCAAATTTTACTTTAACTTGAAACAAACATTTTATTTCGGTGCATAAAATATTTTGCGGATGTCATTTTTTAATGCATTCTGTCAGATAATTATCAAATGTTCCGCACACGTTATTTTATTAATATTAATTTATTTTAGTTATTAAAAATTTAAATTTTTAACATTTGTAGCTAAATCAAATATTCCGAGCGAATTCTAATTACGGTTGACAAAATTAATTGAACATCTTTTTTATTTAAAAATATATATATTAATAAATAAAGAATCGTTTTTCTTGTTTGTTTCTTACTTTCCTGAGTGGCAACTTCATACAAATTGTTTATGTTCTGAATCAGTGACCGGCATACGTTGTAAGAATAACCGAAATTAATTTTCGCGAGTACTTATTTAAAAGAATATATATTTCTGTTCTTATTTACTGCAAATAATAATATAAAATAACCATTATATTGTTTGGAAAATGGAGCTAATTCCTCTAATTATAGTATGCCCTCCATCATTCAGGGTTGCAAGGTTCAGACTTCCTCAGGGAGTAAATAAACAAAATGGCTACCGAAGATCGGTGTCGTTGTACAAACTCTACCTCGTCAAAATCTCTATTATGTCAACATTAGTAGCCAAACAGCTGTTACTTGAAATTTTGGTTGAAATCTAGAATACTATGCCCTTAGAAAGTCATCAATCTTGCAACCAGGAATATTTATGTTCCTCCGATTTCTTTTAGGGTTACAATGGTAAAAACTCGTAATTTCTTCTTTTTGAAGAACAATATAATGACTATTTATTGATACTTTGATTATCTGCAGAATTTTTTGTTTTCAATATATAAGAACAGAAATATATATTCTTTAAATAAATTCCGATAAATTAAACAAACAACTAAAACGATTTTTTACTTTATTAATAATTTATAATTGATAATCAAATAATCTTTTATTTTTAAAACTGTTGATATAGTTAAGGTTTTATGATAACAGTTATTTGAATTCGCGTGCAAAAATGTTACTTTTATATTTAGAACTCTAGTTCATGGCGAAAAAAGGTAGCTCGAAGTCATTAAAATTTTATGTGGTTTTGTGATGTTTCTTTTTTTAATGCTGTTAACAATGTTAAGGTTTTGTGGCAACTGCTATTTGAATTCGTGCCGAAAATGTAACTTTTAATTTTAGAACGTTAGTTCACGGAAAAGAAAAGGGCAGCAGAAACACATTAAATTTTTCTTTGGTCTTGTGATGTTGTTTTGTTCTTATTTTCTTCATTCATTTTATATGTCTATGGAAGTACAGTTTTAGTGAGGCAATAAAAGATAATTTTTCGAATCCAAAAAGGATATATCGGAATAAAATGTAAGTTATTCTCTGGTTTCTTCTCCTTTTTTTTTTATTTTATTAATATTATTTTATCAGTCAAATTCGGCAGCATTAGACACCATCGTAATAGAGATTATTATCGTTGCTAAAATTATATATTGTGAGTTAGTAAAACAAAATTCTACATAATAATTTGACGTTAAAGCATTTAAATTTGGTATAAAAGCAATTTAGGAATAAAATTTTAGGCAAAATAGTGATATATTTTTGACTTTCAAGGCGATAAAATATGGAGTAAAAGCAAATCATTAAAACTTTGTCATAATGGTGGTACAATTTTGGCGATAAAGCTATATAATTTGGAGTAAAGGCAATTTAGGCATTAATGTTTTGGATTAATAGTGCAAAAATTAATAATAGTATAATAGTGCTAATGCCAAATTTTAGTACTATTGCTAAAAGTTGGCTTAGAATAAACTGGCATTTAATGGCAACTAAATTGCTTTTAAGCGAAATGTTATAATTTGGCTTAAAGCAATGGCAAGCAATTGGCTTAAAGCGATTTGGCTATTAATAGTGATTTTTGACAATGAATTTCGGCGAAATAGCTTTTTAGATTGACACCGAACTTCGGCAGTCATTTTGTTTGTTTACTTGCCAACTTGGCATCTTAGTGATGGGTTGTGGGTAATATCGTTTTTACTCGTGAAACTAAATGCTGCGTTCATAATTAATTTTACTTGGCGATTTGGCCTCCTGGCGATGCATTTAACACAACTTGTGCAGGATTATAGATTTTCACCCAAATTATATTCCTTAAATTCCTAATTTATACGTACGCCAATTTTTATCGCTTTAACACCAAATATTATCACTATACTGCCAAAATGCTCTTCCTAAAATGGTTTTCCGCCAACTTATATATCTTTATCACCAAAATTTTACCATTATTATGACAAATTTTTAATGATTTGCTTTACGCTAAACGTTATCGCTTTAAGGTCAGAATATATCATTACTGAGCTATATGTGTACAATATATACTGTTTAATATCATATATTGTTTTATATATTATTATATATGCTTTGTATTATTACCTATATAATTATAGATATGGTTTTCGTAAGTGGGTTTTTTTGTTTTCTTGGTCACTTTTTTTCGTGTACTTGATCGGCATTCGTTTTCTTGATCATTTTTTGGTTCCTTGACCACTTTCGATGTTTCTTATTGGTTTCATTATTAATTTATTTTACAAGAACTTCTAATTGGTGTATTTTAATTTTTCACGGGCTGTTTTATATGTTATATTTTAAATTTCTTTCAGGGCTGTATTATATACAATATTTATTAAAATTTCTTTCACGACGGAATAATTTTTACAATTAAATTATATAAAATTATTCTTAATTATCGTCTGGTGAAAACAAAAACAATTTTATTTCAAAAAGTGAAAATGAGATTTTTCAAGAAAAGAAAATCGCTGGAAATTCTTTAGTTGTTTTTTTAAGTGCTTTGTATCGGCCTATCCGATTACAATTTATTCTTAAATTTCTTTCGGGAGCTTTTTTTTTTTTATTTTTTGGTTTCTAATCTAACAATAATAATGTTGTTTATTGCTAGTTAATGAGAATTATATTGCTAAATTATACTTATTGTTAGAATATTTTATATATTTAATAGTTTCTTATGAACAGCCCAAATTTGTTATTCTAATTTATTACAATTTGTTGTACAACATTCAAATAAAACCATTCCTTCTCCAAAATTTGATGTTCTAGTAATAACGATGACAAAGTACACTTACTGAATCACTTGATATTTGTATAGACTTAAAATATCGCCCTAAGTCACCTTTTTTTTTCCCATACTATTCCACAGTTAAACAACAATCCGAGTTTGTTATTTTCATTTATTATAATTTGTTGTACAACATTCAAATAAAAATATCTCCCACTAAAATTTGGTGCTCCTTTACAACTGACGTCAAAGTACACTTACTTAATCACTTGATATTTGTAAAAACATAGACTTACGATATCGCCCATAAATCACCTTTTTCACCCATACTACAGTGTTACACAGAAAAGCAACAATCCGAATTTGTTATTTTCATTTATTACAATTTCAAATATGAATATTTCTCGCCAAAATTTCTTGTTCAATTATTTCTTGTTGACAAGCAAGTATACTTACTTAATCACCAAATATTTGACTTACTTATCACACCTAAATCACATTTTTTTTTTCAGCATACTACAGTGTTCCACAGAAAAACAACAATCCGAATTTGTTATTTTCGGGCAATTATTGTTATTGTTTTAATTGTTATTGGTTAGTACATTATTATTATTAAGTAGTTATTTAATGTCAGTTAGTGTGGTTATCTTCGTTATTGTTATTTCTTTCAATTGATTACAATTAGTTGTACAACATTCAAATAAAAATATTTATCACCAAAATTGAATGTTCCAGTATAACCAACGCCAAAGTATACTTACTTAATCACTTGATATTTGTATAGACTTACAATAAAGCCCCCTAAGTCATTTTCCCCTATACTACAGTGTTTCGCAGAAAAGCAAACAATAAGGGTGTTTAGCTTTTTTTTTTTTTTTTTTTACATCCTCGATGGCTCTTATGGTCGTAAATATCCTTTTTATGACCCTCCTTCGGCGTGTTAATCGCGTTTTCGCACTTTCTTCCCAATCGGGGCCCAAAAAGTGTCCGGGCCCTCTTTTTTGGCGTCTGGAGGTACATTATATCTCGTTAATGAGATCATTCAGGGAGTTTATGGGGACGCAAGGAAATATGTAAACAGATGGCGGGTAAGTGAAATCATAGGGTTTATCGCACCCTGTAATGAGGGTGCTTGGGATATCAAGGAGGTACTTAGTTTGATTTTGAACTTTTATCTCTTCCTTTCATCTCATTCTTTTCATGGAGGCTCATAATGTCCATGGTTTCATGTTCCTGCTTTTATTTCATGTTTTTGTAAGATAAAAAGTCTTTATGTGGGTGGTATAGTTCGAGTTGATTGATCCGATTATAAAAAGGACATAAATCTGTTTATATAAAGGCAGTACAAAAAATCATATTGCTACTAAAATTTCTTTCTTGTTCTTCAATTTTAATTTGAGTTTAATAATAATGAATAATTAAAAAAATAAGTTCTACTTTTTCTTTGTATTTTGTAAAAATATGATAAATATACTTTGTATTGTTTGTAAAATTATAACCGTTTGCCATTTTGGCTGTATTTATTATTGACTACCAAATATAACTTTTTTTGTATCCCATTGATAACCAGCAACATCTAGACAAAATTCAATAAACCTTGCGGTCTTATGAAAGAAGGAAAAGGGGGCAGCATCTTCTATTGGGATGAAGCCCCTTCAGGTAGAAGTCTGATTTGGCTTCGTGATGCTGAAGGAGGTGGGCAATGCCTTCCGAGAGGACTTTTAATGTGAGAACTACCCCGCATTTGAATATCGTATGGGAAGAAACCGGAAATCCAAACAGGCAAGAAGATGAATAAACGTCATCAAAAAGAGTCCTCGTTTTTGAAACAGTGCCTACAACAAAGCTGTCAGCAGATTGAACCTCCTGCTACTACTAGCCCTACAACACATAGCCTAGAGCTGAGTTGCCCCTTTATAATTTCGGAAAATGTGGGCGAGAAAGTCTGACTGGGCTCCTTAACGCTCTACAGTCATAGGATGCAGGAATCTACAGTGCATTCCGAACCACTATAAACATCCATGGCCCCGAAACCTATAGTACCGAGCGCCAGTGAGATAGTCTCTCAGTCATCAGGCTAAATATATAAAAATATTTAAAAATATTTAAAATATAAATATATATATATATCACCAAAATTTGGTTTTCCATTACAACTGACGCCAAAGTATACTTACTTAATCACTTGATATTTGTATAGACTTACAATATCACCCCTGCTTTTATTTCATGTTTCTGTAAAATAAAAAGTCTTGATGTGGGCGGTGTACTTCGAGTTGATGGATCAGAATATAAAGGACATAAATGTGTTTATATGAAGGCGGTACAAAAATCATATTGTTACGAAAATATCTTGTTGGTGCTTCAATTCTAGTTTCAATTTAAATTTAAAATATTAAAATAAAAAAATTATTTTATTTAGCTCCGTCTGTGTTTTGAATCCCAAATATATCTTGTAATAAGTTAAAGACTCCAGTTTAGTGGTCTATACAGTAGATTTGGTGCACATTTAATAACATCGAAAAGTTTTTAAGAATAGCTTTTTGCAGCTTCTAGAAATAATTAAAAATTTGGCCTGAAATTCTTGTTCACTTTATAAAATTGAGAAATTCTTGTTCACTTTATAAGTGCTCGGTGATATATATATATATATATATATATTGTTTGCAATTCTCTTTTAATTCTTTAAAATGAAAATTTTACATTTCATGAAGGTTTTAGATCTATTAAAACCTTCTTTTCCTAATTTCTCTTAATTTTATTCTAAATGACTGCTTTCTCTAAAAATAGTTTAAATTTAAGAATTTTATTAAAATTCTGTTTTTGATAGTAAAATGTATTCTAACTTTTTTGAAAAATATGCGCATTTTTAATGATTAAAGATACAACACAATTAGTGATTACGAATTTTAAAAAATTTTGGTTAATCGTTACGATTTGTAAAAGAAATTTAATTTAAAAAAAGAGTTTTAATTTGAAAAAATTTTCAAAAATGGATTCGCAGATTTAATATTGCTTTAAATTTCTTCTTTCTATACAAATTCCGGAAAATCGTTGCAATATAGTTTGCTTAAAATCAAGAAAATGATCAATCTAATGCACCAGAAACAATTTGAAATTTTTAAAATAAATAATTGAATAAAATAGATAAAAATGAAATTAATTTATTCTAATAACTAATAAAAAAACAGAAAAATTATTTTAGAAAATCAGTAGCCGCCATTTAACGAATTTTGTTATGAAAAAACTTCTTTTAAAAATATTACATTACATTATGATTCTTAAAGATAATAAAGATTTTCTCATTAACATTCGATTTTGTAAAAGGAGCCTTTAAAAATATTTTTTGTTGTTACTTGACAATATTCAATGAAATTTTATTATACAGAGATCGTAAAATGCAATTCTTGATCCATTTTGAATATTTTTTCCATACTATATGAGTCAATAATTCATTTAAAGAACACTTTTAAGAGACTGATTCTCAACTTTTTAAATCTAAAGAATAACAAATCCTTTGCTAAGATAAAATAATACAATAAACCATAACCAAGATGGCGAAGAGCACCCCTGTTAGTCAATATCAGGAGCTACTAAAAGTCGGCGAAATCCTTGCTGGTGAACGTTTTCGACTAAAGTTGATAAGTTTGAGCCGAGAATTGAGAAGAAAATGGCCAAAATATGAAGAATGACATGACGAAATCATTTTTTCTACGTGGCAATGATCTGCCAGATGTTGCGAAGAAACTCATAAAAATTTGGTATCGTTTCGACGTGAAGTCGTTACCCACCTCCCATATTCTCTAGTTATTGTACTATTCTGATGGCCACTTGTTTCGATGGATGATGCATGGGCTTTGAAACAGAGCTGCCATTCTTTTTTTGAGCCAAATTCATTTGCCATTCTTTGAGTCAAAAATGTTTAGATGAGGAATTAGTTTTCTCCAGGGAGAAAGTAGCATCTAGCAATGAAAATAACTATGAAAAATGTATTAAAATTTTAATGAAATAATTGTATTTTGAATTTGAAAACAGTACCAATCAAATTTAATAACAAATACTATAATAGCTTTTTCTTATTTTTATTTATCTGTGTAGAAAAAAAAATATTTGGCAAAATTGCAGAGTAGGGGCAGTTGAGGTTTGGCTTCAAAAATTCTTTTCGCCAAACTGGAGCCGAGGAAAAGTTTGCGATTGTAAGGAAATGAACTGCAAACAGTACAAGAAATCCTGGTTACCACATTTGGCGACACAAAAAGATTGCCTAATACCAACGAAACCTATTTTGCGATTTGGCCAAATATTTAAATGAAAATTGAAGCGGGATGGACCTATATGCAAGCTACCCATAAAATTTAGAATTTAATGTAAGAACAAACCTCATAGCAAACAATCATAAAAAGTTACCCTTTTAAAACTATACTATAGGAATTCCAAACGATTTTTCTGAAAATCTCGTTTGCACTTTGAAATAAAATTGTTCTTTGCTTTCACCAGATGATCTTTTAAAACAATTTTTTACATTCCAATATCATGAATTTTCTTTTCTTGATTTAATAATTACGCAATTATTTTATAAATAAATAATATGTATAAAATTGTCTTTGCTTTCAGTGAAAATGATGAAAATGAAGAAAAACCCACACCAAAACAATACCCATATATTTTAGGTAATAACTCTAGAAATAAGAAATGAAAGGCTAACTTTAACAAAAACTTTTACTTACATGAAAGAATACTTAAAACCCTAAACGGGCTTTATTTTGTTGGTTAAAATTATGCATTTTTTTTTATTGTTGTTGTATTGTATTGTACAGAAGAGAATTATTGTTGTTGTTGTATAGAAGAGAACAGTAACTTCCAGTAGGCCGCTTAGGTCCTAAATTCCGAACATTTACTTTTGGAAATGTCGGGAGTAGATACACGAATAAAAACTCCGGAAAAATTCTACTAGACAACTTAACTGCGGTTAAGAGAACCTCTCATACCGTCGATTCTTCTCTAAAACACTGTAGGCAGTGGCTGCAACGAACACCACCAGCAGATTCAAACCTGTGTCCTCCTCCATGCTATTTGGTTTTTTTTGTCATTTCTACGATCATTTTTGTGCACACTTTGGGCTAACAAATATCCATGTGAGTTTAAGTGGCCAGGATTCGAACCTGAAGCCTGTGGCACCAAAATGCCATAACGCACTAGCCAATTGGCTGCTATGCGTTGTGTACGTTATTACTGAGCAGTGAATTAGTCATATATATCCCTTAAAAACGCTTAAATTGCCTTGAAAATCAAATGACTCATAAATAATTATTGTAAGTTTAATGTTAACATTAACAACAAACTATTAATAACAAATTAAAAAAATAAAGCAATATTACTACAGATCGAAATATGCAGCAATATTGTTTATTTTTTTTAAATTTGTTGTTAAATATTTTTAATATTTTTATTATCTTAATCAACTTTTTTATATATTTTATGCGCTTCTTTTTATCAGAAAAAAATGTTTTCCAATATTATTTTTGCTGCCATGTTTGCTTAGAGGCGTTTATCTTCCTTTTTATAATAAAAAATAATATTCCATTTTTTTCTCATTAAAATATTTTGAATGTTTATGTTTAATATATTATCTTTCACTAGAAACAAAAACAAAGTTTAAGCTTTTTCTTGTTATTAAAAACAACCTGTGCATTAAACTTTTTTCTTTAGAAAATTTAATGCATAGGACTTTCTGCTAAAGTTTGTTTAATTCTTCTA